>JARHVA010007028.1:0-45000 GCA_037957365.1 Torreya grandis
CAACATTCATGCTAATGTCGCTCTAAATCATAATCCAAAAATAAATTAGAAAATGAAAAAATGTAGGACAAGGGTATCATTGTGATTTTCATAAACTTTTTTCATTTTAATCATTTACAATGACTCGATGAGGTGGGGAATTTTAGTTTAAAATAAATTTGGTGGATTTTTTTGGGTGGGGAATGTCTATTTTAGTGGTTGATTTTTGGGTAGGTAAGGTGAGTGTGAGTGTTGAGGATTTTTTGTGGTAGGTTTTTTAAATTTGAGTCTGAGAGTTGGGGATTTTGTGTGCTAGTGTATTTTTTTTGTGAGTGTTTCATTTAGGGAATTTATAGGTTAGGAATTATGAATGTTTGAATGGATTTGTTGGTGTGAAAAGGGTTCTCACCCAATCTGGTTTTACCTTTGGATTCCTTTCACACTTCTTCACTTTAATCTTACTTAGGACTTAATTGTGTGAATATATATTTAGTGCATAATTAGATGCTTAATTATATGCACATGTGGTTAGTGAAGAATATAATCACTCTAATATGAGTGGACTACACTCCACTATGGGATGTATACCACTTTGTCCCCCACTTTGGTATGCATACATAGGTTTGACATACCCACTATGGGTTTTCTACCCACTCTCTCTTTCCTATATATTATGCACTCTAGTTGTGAATTTTTAATGTGGAATTTAGAGTTAATATATTGAATTTATGCAACTCCTTTCATTCAATTTGAATAAATTCATATCTTGAATTTGTCTTACACATTCATTATGCATTCTTGAAAAGAATACATTTGTTCTTATCAAGATATGATCTTGTGAGGAAGAGTGCTTTCATTAGGCCTTATTATCTTATTAAGCTATCTTTTCCAAATATTACATGGTATTAGAGTGGATTATGATATTTTACGTAGCCTCTTATGGATATATAATTAGATACTTGGTATTATCTTTCCTTGATAAATATCATCTTCTCTTACATCTTCTTTGGATGGTCTTGAGAATCAAAATGGTGTGCAATAAATTCTAGTTATTGGGGGGTTTCCCATATGTGTGTTTTTATTTCATGTACATTTTAGAGATTTTAGGAGCATGTCAGAGCTCAAAACCATATTTAAACTATCAAAGAAACATATAATTTCCACTAGATTTGTCTTAGTTAGACATTTGAGTGCAATTCTTTTTTGCAAATCCATTTTTTGAAAAAAATGACTATTCTTTTTGATATTGTGATAAAACAATCATGAATCGGTCCAAAAAAATGAGTTTTGTGTGCCTCATTCTTAAATTTATAGAACTTATTTAATTTTTAAATTTCATTATGTAATGCAAAAGTTATCATACTTTTACTAACTACTATTCAAACAAAAAATGGGATTTTTTTAAGTTTAAAAAAACAATATATTTTTAGTCAAATTAATTGGCTTCTTCATTTTATCCATCCTCAAAAATTTGTGATATCCCCACTAATTTTGGTGGACTTCTAAAATTTACAATAGCTCTACTAAAATTATTGGCACCACTTTGACCAAATAAATTGCATGTCATGGATTTTCAGTTCACTTTCACCTGTAGTGGTACAGATAGTTTTTCCCCTTAGTACATTGTTTCTCTACAAATTTCAATTGTAACACATTTCACTCTAAACCAATTTGTTATTTTTTAAGTGTCCATTGTAACTTCACTACTAATAAAGTGTTAAAATCATCTTTGCTTGGGGGGGGTTCTTCATTGAGTGATTTTTATTTATTTTTTTGGTTGGGGGGGTGGTTTATGTTGGTGGCCTATGTCCATTTACTATCTTCTCATTTGTGTGCTTAAATTTTTACATGGGTAATCATATGTTTCCTATTTTCACTCCATATAATTACACAACATGGAAATATTATTCATGGAGTGTCTTATTGGGTAAAGGGTACACCCACTACATTGAGGGAATATTTGAAAAACCCATGAATGCAAAGGAAAAAATAGCATGGCAAATTTAGCACAATAAAATACTTGGTTACCTATACACTTTTATTTATCTTGATATTATTTTTCACTTTAGTCAATGTAAATCACCTAAGGAAGCTTGGGATAAATTTCATAACTTGTATGATAGAACTGATGAGGTTAGGGGGTATAAAATTGATAATGAACTCACTAATTTAGAACCATCTAATTTTGACAACATCTAAGATTATGTAACTAAAGTGAATGAACTTCAATAATAGTTAAATTTATGTGGTATGGTAAATAAATATGTACAATTAGTCTTCAATGTGTTAGGAAAACTACCTTTTTAATATGCAATGTTTATTTCTAACTTCCAAACTCATTGGCTGACTATGGGTAGTACCTATATCATGCCTTATTTTGAGTCATTTTTAGAAATGTTAATGTTTGAACAAGCTAAGTTGATCATTATGGGACTTGTCAATCCATATAATTTTAAAGCCTTGATAGAAGGGCATCTTCTACATTCAAAAAGTTTTAAGCAATAGAAATAACTAATGTCCAAGCCACAAACAAAACTTGCATAGTCTTCACATCCTACACTAGCAACATCAAAATAATATAAAAATAAAAAGGATTTTTAGAAGAAGGGATGACCAACTTGCTCATACTATAATAAATTTTGTCATGATGAGCATCAGTGTCATGCCAATAAAATTGATGAGTTGAAGAATGTTCTCAAGAAAAATATTATCAATTTTATATCATCTTAAATAACTAAGTTCTCTCCTACTTATTCACATTCAAAGAAAGGGAAAGGAAAAGAACTTATAATAGCAGGTAAGTATTCTTGATAATGGATACTTGACTTTGGGGCCACACATCATATGGGTTATAATCAAGAATAGGTTTATTCATTGAAACCTTATTCATTGCTTCACATTCTCATATGAGATGATACTTCAATGAATGTTGTTGGATAATGATTAGTTACAATGCACGAAGGCACATTTTTGGATGTTCTATGCATTCCATATTTATGTACCAACCTTCTTTCTTTATACCAAATCACTTATCTTAGGAATATAAAGAAATTTGAGTTTTTCCCTAATTCAATAAAAATTTGGGATCTTGAGGATGATGCCTTAGTTTTAATGAGAAAATTTGATCATGAGTCCCATTTTTTCATGATTCCCATTATACTACTTTACTCACTCATACAAATTTAGTGAGTAAACTATGACATGAGTAGTTTGGCCATCTTAACTATTTCTACCTTTATAAACTCAAATATAAGGATATGGTAATAGGACTCCATCATATCCAATTTTTTAATGGTGTATATTCATGTTAAACAATCAAAAATCATCTTGAGGATAAGTTCGATAAAGGGTCATCTTGGATGGATTCATAAGTCCTTAAATTGATTCACAATGATCTTATGGGTCCATTCCCCACTTTGTCTTTCATTAAAACCCATTATGTCCTCACTTTCATTGATGATTATTCATGGTTAACTTGGGTCTAATTCATCAAAAGAGTGAAATATATAACTAGTTTCAACACTTAAAGGCTCATGTTTATAAGTAATATGGGAAACCTATTGAAATTATCCAAATAGATAATGAATGAGAAAATGGGAATCATCACATTGAGTAATTATGCACACCCAAATGGATCGACCTTTAACATTTCATTATATATACACCCTAGAAAAATGTTATTGTTGAATGAAAGAATAGGACCCTAAAAGTGATCAAAACTTGTATGATCCATATTCACTCTCTTGGTCCATAGTTTTAGGCTAAAGTTATCAACTATGCTTCTCATATTTATAACCACATTCCTCATAAGGCATTGAAAGGCATATCTCCTTTTTATACTTGGTGTGGTAAAAAACCTATTGTGTGGCATTTTAGAATCTTTGGCTCCCCTAAATTAACACACATTCCTTTAGAGAAACATAAGGATTTATAACCAAAGAGTTAGTTCTACCTCTTTGTTGGATATCCTGATGGTGTCAAAGGATATCAAATCTTTGACCCATATATAAAAGAAATTTTCATTGTGAGAAGCGTTAAGTTTGAGGAAACATTTCCTCCCTTAACCTTTCATACTTTACCTCCTTTATCCTCAATGGACTTATATGATAGTGACTTAGAGGATTCATCTTCACCTTTGCCTCTACCAAGGTCTTCTTCAATGGTTTTAGAGTCTACTTATTTAACCCCATCATCAACACTTTAAATGGTTCGATAGATTCTTTAGTAAATAGGATCTTTTATCGAGGATCCTTCAGACACTCAAAGGACTTGATCATAACATCACCATCTTCCACATGTATACATTTCACTTGATTCTGATCCATAATCTTTTCATGAAGCATCTATTCATGTTGAGTGAGACTCAATAATAGAGGAAGAGTATAATTATTTGATGAGGAAAAACACTAGGGATTTAGTCCCCCTTCCTAAGGGAAGGAAAATGGTTCATTTTAAGTGGATTTATCAAACCAAATATGTATTGGATGGAATTATTGATAAGTTTAAAGCATGAGTTATTACCAAAGGGTTCTCACAAGTTTCTGGTATTGATTACACTGAGACCTTTACTCTTGTTGCTAAGATGAATTCCATTATTTTGACTCTTTCCATTTTTGTAACTTATATTTGGGTTGTAAATTATATGGATGTGAAGAGTGCATTTACTCATGGGGATCTTTAGGAATAAATGTACATGGATCATACATAAGGGTTTGTTGAAGACTCTTCTTTAGTTTTCCACTTTTTAAAGTCTTTTAATGCCTCAAATAGGTCGCTCAAGCTTGGTATACCAAGGACTCCTTTCTTCTCTCAACTAGATTCTCATATTTTCACTTAGATTTGAGTGTCTACATTTTTTGACAAAATGAATCCCATTTACTTATTTTCCTCTTTTTTGATGACTTAATTCTTATTGTGAGTTCTTTATCCATCATTGACAAAGTCAAATATACTTTGCATGATTGACTTGATAAGACTGAATTTGGCCTTTTACAATAGTTTCTCAAGATTGAGATCACTCAATCTTCCTCTAGGATTAATCTTGTCAACCCATGTATACCCTTGATCTTCAAGATCAATTCAATATGGCTGATTATAAGCCTGCACCAACTCCATTTCTATCTAGAGTGAAATTTTATGAAAATTGTTCCACTCCATTAGTTGATGTTTTATGTAGTCAAAAATGCATCACATCTATAAATCAATCCTAAATTGGAGAAGATAGATCCTACTTACACTTCTAATTGGTGATACATTAGATAATCTAGAACATGACCAATATGTGGATCTACTAAACCCAATTAGGGGATATCTTATCACAATAACAATACTAAGGAGGGTTCCAAAGCTTCTAGTCAATCAAAATCATGTAATAACCCTAACTAAGCCCTATGTTTTCATATTCACTATATTAATAACAAGTAAAGAAAAAGAAATCTAATCTAGTGCTCACCAAAGCTTGTGTCATAATATGAGGGTTAGTAAACAAATAAAAATAAATATTCATTAGATAATTTTAATTAAGCTATGTATGAGTAAGACCCTGATTCATGGGGAATAAAAGTAATATTATTCAAAGCCAATAATTATGCTACTTCTATCTACTAAAGAGAGGAGTAAAGTTAGAGAATATTTACCTAAAAGAAAAACCCATCAAGACTCAATCTTTCCCTTGTCAAAAGGGGCTTCACAAGAGGTTGTTATGGTTTTTAAGGATCACTAAGGCTAAATCATCCAAGACTTATTCACAAGACTAGATTCTCTAATTATAAAACCTAAGCTAGGACTCCTCAATTATAATGGTAGAAGAGCAGATTGTAAAGAAGCATAAATGAATAATAACTCTTGATGTCTCTCTAATAATGATAAAATGAATGTGTTTATATAAATGGATCTAAACCTAAGCCCTTCTAAAACATTTTACTGATAGGGTCAACCTAGTCAACCCAATATTAATATTGACAAAAACTCAATCAGTCATGAACTAGGTCATCCACAAGCTGACCTAGACCCTAAATGAGTTTCATCAACAAGAGTACAATATCAAACCTATTGGCTTGGAACTGTAAACTATCAAAAGGGGTTTTAAGTTAGGAAAAGGGGTATAAAAATGGTAGACTACTAGAGGAGTGTGCACGAGAGGAGTAATAGCTTAGGGGAATGTTTTATGAGCTAGTTGTATTAGTAATGAGTGGTTATAAATGATAACAATCCTATGAAGCACTAATAGTCTACCCACCCCTTTCTTGGTACACCCCTTCAAGCATGCACTCAGAGAGATTGAGACTTGATAGGTTCTTATAAGATAGAAATCATTAGTATATGATAAAAGTTTGAAAATATTATGTGTATACATATGCCCCACTCAAAGCTCATCACATTTCATTTATGTATAATAGGGGATGGTGCTTTGAGAAAGAACATAGTAATAAACAATGTTGAGGCTAAATTTTTTTTAGTATTTTAAATAAAAAATAATTGAAATTAAATGATTAAAATGGAAATAACTAAAAAACTAAATAGATGTATTCCTTGAAGTATCTTTATCATTGAATATTTGTCTACTGTGTTTGTATGTTTAATTGTGAGGGCACATTTTGATTTCAACAAACCCAAAAATATAAAACTAAAGAACAAAAATAAACAAATGCATGAAAGCCAATATAATTGGTGATATGTGTATGAGATGTACTTGAAAATCTGGCAAGCAAGGGTGACAAGTGCTATGTTAGACCAAATGACCAAGTCAAAATTTTAGAGTAAATGAGGTAACAAAAAATCTAAATCTAATAAAGACTAAAAAACTCAAATAAGTAAACCTTAAGTAAGAAAGGCAAAATCACCAATTCAAACCAAGGATATATGTGAAAAAGGATGGTAATCAAACATTAATGTAAAACCAATAATAATCCTTAAATAAGGATGGGCAAGAAAAAATGGTAAAACAACATTGATGAGTGATTAATAACAATCCTTACTCAATCATCAATGGAAAAAGGTGCATAAAAGGGAAAACAACATTGGTGAGTGAAAAGTAATAATCCAACCTCACTCAATAATGAAAAAAGTACATGAAAGTAAAAATGAACTCATGTGTCTATAAAAAGGGTAGTAAAATAATGAAAAATGGTAAAATAAATCAAGGCACATCTATAAATGTAGATCTATGGTGTAAATAAAGTAATCCATAGTTTTTCAAGTATGTTGTTTTGTTCTAAAGATAGATAAAATTGAAACAAAGTAATGCTACCATGTTTTTAAGATGTGAAGAATAAGGAAGTATAGAAGAGGAAAAATAGATTTAAAATCATAATTTACCTATCAAGGGGGGAAATGAAATGGCGGAGGGGAGAATGAAGGAAAAACCAAGGTTGAGGAAATCTTTATCAAAGTCAAGACACTCAAATTAGATTTGTCAAAATAAGAGGGATTTTAACCTTAAGGAATTTGAAGAACTTCTTTTAGCCACACTAATCATAGGTCAATACATGAAGTATGTAGATCATCCCATGAAGGCTATATGCATGAAAAATAAAATGGACCTACCATCCCACAACATGTTATCCATTCCTTAGGACCCCTTACAAAGCCATCGATCTATTAAAAAGATTGTGTATTTGCATGAGAAAGTAGGTATCACCATAGATTTTTTTGACTTATCCTATTCCAATATACTAGCCTACCACACCCTAATGCACCTCAGATATATTGTGAGGCCAACTATGGAGTTTGATTTTTGATTAGAGATAGGAGATGTGCTTGTAATCACATATTCTGGTGTGATTTCAAAATTTAAGATTTATATGTTACCTTTTGTATATCATTGCCTTTTATTTCAAATGATTTGGTATTTAACTTTATTGATGGATTTTTCTATTCCTACTCCATATGAATTAAGAAAATCAAACATGAGTTTTAAAGATGTCTTTCATTTGAATACTTGGGACCTAGTTTCAAAGAGATAGAACTCAAAGAGTATGGTGTCTAAGAGTCTCATAAATTCAAGTGAAATAAAAGTGCTATCTTAACTTAAACCTTGTTTTATCTAATGTGGAAGAAAAATAAAGGAAATCAAGAAAAATAAAACATGAAACAATTTGAATTACTTCAAATTAAAAAAATGTAAAAGAGGGTGAAAAGGGATAAAATCATAGAAAAGTGTGATTCTTTATCATAAGAATGAGGGAAATAGAGGAAAATATGCTAGCATACATTTTTGTGCAAATTTCATCTACCAAAAAGAAGCTAAAGCTAAGAACAAGGGTCAAGAACTTGTAACCATTGTAAAATACATTCTATATAAGGAAAAGATGGTGATTTTATGAGAAATTCCAGGTCCTATCCATGGTCTTACACTGTAACTCATAAAAGAGAAACCCATGAGGGTGATAAAAAGTATTATAAAAAGTATGAAAATAAATAGGATAAAAGTACATCATGAGGAAAACCAAGTCCTATCCATAGTTTTACAATGCAAATCATGAGAAAAAGTTGAAACCAAAAGACCAAAAGGCAAGACTAAAGTTTGTGAAAGGATAAAAATGTTGTAGAGGGTGAGACCCATGTAAGTAACCTACAAAAGGTGTTAGATAAATAACATATATAAATCATAAAAATAAGGGAAAGATTTAGGCAAAATACATCTGGAATAATTATGTGTTGGTGGGCTCTTTAAAATATGACCTTTATTAGTTTGAAGGCAATAGGTACTTAGACCAAGGATATCTTTGACTAAATAAAAGCCCCACCATTTATGGGTGTATTTACCTTCATAATCATGAGTGTAGTCTAATTTAAGGACAAGATCACCAATATTAAATCTATGAATTTTAATACATTTTTTTATGTTGTTTGGCAATACAAGCCTTGTATTGATGATTGTGTTGTAAAACATAAAGACTAAGATGGTGAAATAAATGAAATATTTGGCGAGAGTAGTTGTAATTTGATAATAAGAAATGAGATTCTCAATTTTTCATTGGTAATAACCATTAACTTGGTGTCAAATGAATTAAGAATCACCTCAGGCATGCATGTACTAGATATCTAAATCAAGAGAAACTTTCATGCCTAAGATTAGAGCTTCATATTTTACCATATTATTAGTGGTACCAAATGTTAAGACAAAAGTTAAAGGGATTATTTTCTAAGAGGAATTGTAAGAATATAACCTACCCCATCTTCTTGAAGGTGTTTAACACCATCAAAGTGAAGGGTCCAAGTATCCTCATACAAGTTGACATTAATTTTAGGAAATTTTTTAATAACTACTTTTGGTTTAGTAGTATCAAGAAGGATAGAGGATTCATCAAGATTACTTTCTTCCAAATCAGTAGTGAAGTTATGGAAGTAATCTTTAAGATAGATGACTTGGTTGAGACCTTAAATATAGATAATATTGTCATCAGGAAGACTATCTTGAAGGTGATTGGTAATAGGCATAGGAGCTATGGCAAGTTAGTCAGCTATGATTTGCCCTTTGGTAGATTTTTTAGTTATGATTTAGAGATTAAATTTCATGAGGAGGACCATCCATTTGCCAATTCCATCTCTAGGAAAAAAGTCTTTAGAGAAGAAGAGATGAAGGTGGTCAGGATGAATGATAACATTAGTGGTCAGGTATAACATGTAATGTCAAAGATTTTTAGTTGCAAAATATATGTGAAGACAATCACGATCAAATTTTGTGTAACATTTATCATAATCAATGAGGCCTTGGCTAATGTAGTAGATGGCATACTCTATTTCAATATCATCTTGTTGGGAAAGCATTTCCTCAACTAATATGGATGAGGAATAAGTATATAGGATCAAAAATAAATCATTTGAAGGAGGAAAAAGAGTAGGAAGGTGAAGCAATGATTTTTTCATGTTATAAAAGGCTTTTTGACAAGGATCTATCCATTTTAAATCATTACCTTTCTTAAGAAGATAAGTTATGGAGTGGATATGGTAAGCCATTTTGGGGATGAATCATCTAATTTCCCCAAGTTTGTTGAGATAAGTGTGAATGTATGAAATGAAACTAGGAATGGGCATGTTGATGATATTAATAATTTTATTAGAGTTAGCATTGATGTCAAATAATAAGAATCCTAATATTTTTCCAGATGTGACACCAAAGACACATTTGTAAGGATTTAGTCTAACTTTGATTTAAGAAGATAATTGAAGATGATATCAAGATAAAAAAGATGATTCTTATGACTTTTAGACTTAGCAATGAGGCCATCCACATAAGTTTCAACAATTTTGTGGATAAGATCATTAAATATATGATTCATTGCATGTTGATAAGTGGTTCTATCATTTATGAGTTCGAAGGACATTTTGACATAAAAATAGGTGTCTCATTATGTGATAAAATTTATCTTATGTTGGCCCTCATGAACAATGTGAATTTGACTGTAGACCAAAAAACTATCCATAAGAAATAAAATTGCATAACTAGCTATGGAATTGATAATGGCATCTATTGAAGGTAAAGAGAAATTATCCTTGGGAAATGCAAGATTAAGATTATAAAAATCAATACAAATATGAATGACCATAGTGACCTTTTAAGAATGGGGACTTTATTAGAAACCGATTTAGAATAGTCTACTAGTTTGATAAATTTAGCAGTGAGAAGTTTGATAATTTATTTGCTTTGTATGCATAGGTTTGACATTGGGATAAGTGATGATGTTATGTACCACAATGTTAGGGTCAATATTAGGTATGTCCTCGGGTGGAAATTTTTGTTACTTTTGATGCATAGGTTTGGTAATGGGATAAGTGATGGTGTTATGCACCACAATGTTAAGGCCAATAATAGGCATGTCCTTGTATGACCAAGCAAAAATATCATAATATTTATCAAAAAATAAGCTAAAATTATCATTTTTAGTAGGTGATGTTAGGTTGTGGAGCTAAAAGATTCAACTATGCAGACGAAGAGGAGGTTGCTAAAGTTCTATAAGTACCGGCATCAGCAGTATGACCGATGTCGGTCATGATCAATGTAGAAGGCAACCGGCATCGGTAGGGAGTCAACTGACGTCGGTCAACACCAGTTAGATAGGGACCAATGTCAATTGCCTGTGTGTTCCAGAACTGTTCATTGCACGAATAGTTAGTTTGTTGAACTAAGTGTTTGCATGTAAAGGTTATTTCAAGTCTTGAGTTGCATGGATAATTATTAGTAAATTAAGAGTCTAAGTTATTGTTTAAGTATGGGATCTATTTATAGACCCATTGGCATGTATTGTAATTATGAGCTGAAAAAGAAGGCAAGGAAGATCCTTCCATTGTAAGATCATTGAGTTTCAAGTTGTTGCAAGCTCATAGGAGATCTACATGTGTAAGTATGGTCTGTTGAATCTTAGGTTGCAGGTTCATGGGAGATCTACTTGAAGTACTTTAGAGTGCTTGGTACTAGTAGGTTTATTACTGACTGGTTGGAGAGGTGAACACCAATTATGTGTGTGAGTTGTGTGTTGGGACCATTTTTGGTAGGGGAATGAACTTTTGAAGAAGAATTACTATACACTTAAGGTGTGGCAAGCCTCTGTAAGGTGGAAGAGTGTGGCATCACTTTATTGTATTCTTTTCTATATGAGTATTAATACAAGATAGTGTATTGTCTCTCATATTTTGTGCTATGTGTGAATTCTAGTTACTTGTTACTTTTGGATATTTTCACATGTTTAATTGCTTGTATTTGGTAATCATATTGTGTTCTTTCTGAGGAGCAAGATCCTAACAAGTGGGATCAGAATAGGTTTGTTGTTCTTGGATTCCTCGAAAACTGGTATTAGAGCTTTTGGTTAGAATACTAATAGGTTGGATTAGATCTGGTTAGTGTGTGTTGATTACAGGTTACTCACAGGGTTTCTATTTGAGTGGGAGTAGAGCAATGGCAGAAGACAGTAAGCTATGAATGGAGAATTTTAATGGCAAGAACTATCAATTATGGAGGATGTAGATTAAAGATTATCTGTATTAGAAAGATTTGTACTTACCATTGGGTGGGGTTGTTTATAAGCCTCGAGATATGAAGGATGAAGAATGGGAGGTTCTTGATCAGAAGGCTCTGGGATCTATAAGGTTGAGCCTTGCATCGTCTATGATTTCCAACTTATCACAGGATAAGACAATGGTAGAGTTGATGGAATCTTTGGAAAATTTATATGAAAAACCCTCAACTTTGAATAAGGTATTTCTTATGAAGCAATTATTTAATTTGCAAATGTTGGAAGGTGGATCTGTACATAGTCATCTTAGTGATTTCCATGGTTTGGTAAACCAGTTAAATTCAGTCAATATTAGTTTTGATGATGAAATTAAGGCTCTCTTAATCTTATGCTCATTACCTGAAAGTTGGGAGAGTTTGGTAATGGCAGTTAGTAATACTGCATCTGCTTCAAAAATCTTAAAAGTGGATGATATTGTGAGTGTGATCTTGAATGAAGAGATACACAGGAAAAACACAGGTGAATCATCAAGGAATGCTTTGAGTGTTGAAGGCAGAGGAAGGCAAAGAGAGAAGATAGAGCATGGGAGATCAAGGTCAAAGATAGGCAGGAGATCCAAGTCCAAGTATGGCAGAATAACCTGCTGGAAATGTGGAAAGCAAGGGCACCTAAAGAGAGATTGTAGGTCGGTTGAAGATCAGCATGGACATGAAGAAGAAGTAGATGTTGTGGATTATGTTGCACAGGATGCTCTGGTATGTTCTTTGGATAAAGTATAATCTTGGGTTTCAGATTCCGGTGCCTCTTTTCATGCATCCCCAAATAGGGAATTTTTTCATGAGTATGTCTAGGGAGACTTTGGAGAAATTTTTTTAGGGGATGGTAAGCCTTGTCAAATGGTTAGCAAAGGGAAAGTGAAGCTGAAATTGTAGACAGGTAACACATGGGTGTTGAAGGAGGTCATGCATGTCCCAGTTATAGAGCAAAATTTGATTTTTGTAAGAATTTTGGGTGATGAGGGTTGCACAGTAACTCTCATAGCGAACTCTTGGAAGGTTACCAAGGGTGTACTTGTTGTAGCAAGAGGTAATAAAGTAGGTACGCTTTATCTATCTACTTGTATTACTGATTCTCTTTTTAGGTTATCTACTTCAGCTGTAGATTTGAAGATGTGGCTTAATAGGCTTGGTCACATGAATAAGAAGGAGATGCATGTTCTTGAGTCAAAGGGTATGCTTTCAGATTTGAAAAGCATGAATTGAGGTTTCTATATGCAGAAGAAGAAAGTGATGTTTCTTGAGGAATCTAATGTTAGTGACAAGAACAAGAAAGCCTTAGTTTTGAAGGAGAAGGTGACGGATAGAGCTTAGCACAAGGGGTAGAAGAATTTTGAGCAGAGCAAGGTTGATTTGGATAAGGGTTTGGTCCAAAAGGAGCTCACGGGTAGAAGTCAATTCTCACAAGCAAAACACAGAGACCAATGTCAGTTAGAAAACTGATGTCAGCATCCAGATAGGGACCGATGTTAGCTATGTGCAGCCTAATGTCAGTGACTCAGGGATAGATAAACACCATCGTCAGCTAGGGGGAACTGACATCAGCGATGAGGTAGTCGCATGGAACCAACATCGATCAGATGCAGACTAAGATGTGACTGACATCGGTCACTGAGACAAATTTTGGGTGGACAGCAAGCTGTCAAGGAGTCTCAAGCACCCATATGGAGGACTTAAAGGGTAAGTAAGCCTCAAATTCATCATTTCCCTTCTTTACACTACTTGTTGCTCACTAATGGTAAAGAACCAGGAAGTTATTAATGAAGCAGAACAGGTAAATCTAGGAAATAGTGGGAGCTTGGCATGGATGAAGGATGTGATTCCTTGGAAGAGAACCAAACATGAGTTTTGGGTGGAGTTTCCAGCTAGAAGGAAGCACTGAGAGATGAATGGATGTTCAGGATAAAGAAGAGCATAAATGGACACGTGAGACAGAAGGCCAGGGTATATGGTCTTGAATAAGCTGCAAGGCAATGGAGGTTTGATCATTGTGTTTCTCTTTACCAGGTTGGATAATATTAGCTACATTATCCTATTAATGTATGATGTGCTTGTTGCAGGGTTACATATACAGGGAGTTGCTGAACTAAAGGTAAAGCTAGTTCAGAAGTATGTCATGAGGAATCTGGGAGCAGTAAGATTCTTTGGCATGAGTGTGTTCTAGGGACATGGAAGGTCACAGGTTGACTTTGTTTTAGGATGATTGTGTGAGACCGGTTGGCACACTGATGGTTGGACAGTTCACAGAACAGTGTCTTGATTCACATAATGAGGTTAAGTGCATGGTATGTACTAGACCTGAGTTTTCCCAAGCAGTGGGAGTTGTCACAAGTTTGGATCCAATCTAGGAAAGAAGCATTGGAGGGCAGTTTAGTGGATTCTTAGAGGGACCAGCAGTAGGTGCACATGCTTTGCAGGGTCAAGTTCTTTTCTAAATGGTTTGTAGATGTGGATGTGGCAGGTGATTTGGATGACAAGTGTTGCACCATAAGATTTGTGGTGATTGGTCTTCAAGAGTGATCTTGAAGAGGGATACAAAGCTAAGAGAACAAACTAGATGATGTATAGGTATAGGTACAGTTGTAGCTATTTATCTTCACGTGGGAGATTGTTAGGTTATGGAGCTAAAAGCTTCAACTATGCAGATGAAGAGGAGCTTGCTAAAGTTCCAAAAGTACTGGCATCATTAGTATGATCGACGTCAGTCATGATCAATGCAGAAGGCAACTAGCATTGGCAGGGAATCAATCGACGTTGGTCAACACCAGTTAGACAGGGACCGATGTCGGTTGCCTGTGTGTTCCAGAACTGTTCATTACATGAATAGTTAATTTGTTGAACTGAGTTTTTGCATGTAAAGGCTATTTTGAGTCTTGAGCTATGTGGATAATTATTAGTAAATTAAGAGTCTAAGTTATTGTTTAAGTATGGGATCTATTTATAGACCCATTGGCATGTATTGTAATTATGAGCTGAAAAGGAAGGAAAGGAAGATCCTTCCATTGTAAGATCATTGAGTTGCAGGTTGTTGCAAGCTCATAGGAGATCTACATGTGCAAGTATGGTCTATTGAATTACAAGTTGCAGGTTCATGGGAGATCTACTTGAAGTACTTTAGAGTGCGTGGTACTGGCAGGGTTATTATTGACTGGTTGGAGAGGTGAACACCAATTCTATGTGTGAGTTGTGTGTTGGGACCATTTTTGGTAGGAGAGTGAAATTTTGAAGAATAATTATTGTACACTTGAGGTGTGGCAAGCCTCTGTAAGGTGGAAGAGTGTGGCGTCTCTTTATTGTATTCTTTTATGTACGAGTATTAATACAATATAGTGTATTGTCTCTCATATTTTGTGCTATGTGTGAATTCTAGTTACTTGTTACTTCTGGATATTTCCACATGTTTAATTTCTTGTATTTGGTAATAATATTGTGCTCTTTCTGAGTAGCAAGATCCTAACAAGTGGGATCAGAACAGGTTTGTTGTTCTTGGATTCCCCAATAGGTGAGAGTTCAGGAGAAACTATAATTGGTTGAGGGCATGATGGAGTACCATATTCAATGTGAGTAGCTTATTTGATAAGCATATCATTTCCATCATAGAAATTATATGGTGCATTAGGTAAAAAATAAACTGGATTAGCTTTAGGATCAATGCTAGCAATAAAGTTATTGAGACAAGGGGCTTTGGTTTTGAAATTCCCAAGTTTATGATGTTGTTAAGGAAGTTGAGATTCTTGGGCATGAAGTAATGCAAGAATAACTTCATCACTAGGTAGGGTGGGAATAATACCATAGTAATCAACATCTACTTCAACATCCAAAATCTTATTACCATGGTGATCATACTCAGAATGTATCTTATGAACATTGGTAGCCTTGGTATCTAATGTAATTTTGGGATTAGGATAAGTATATGGATTGGATGAGATTGGTAGATTGTTATATTATTTTATGGGGGAAGGATTAGATGTAATAATTAGATCTATAGGTGGTAGAGAAGATGTAAGAATTTTTAGAGGTTCAAAAAGTATGATTTATTCTACCACCCAAGGAGTATTAATAAGTGGAGAATTAATAAGAGACACATGACCTTTGGGATCTAATTCATGATTCATGGAAATGGTATGAACATCTTGGTTCAAGGCATGTATTTGAAATAAGTTTTTCTGATAATTTTGAACATCCAAGTCTTGATATTGAGCTTGGGCCATTATGTAGTTATCATAATAGGTTGGAGAAATGGTACATGCTTGAGATTCAGGGGGAGTTTTAGAAGGTGAAATCCTAATGTTACTAAAATTTCATGGAGACATGATGAGAGGATCTTAGGGTAATTTGGCCACTCCATAATCATTTCAAATGAAGGCATCTTATAGTAAAGAAGGCTCTTGAGCATTGCATGGAGGGGGAAAATTAGTGATGTCATTAATGAGAGGAATAGTGCAATCATTAGGTAATAAAGAATGAGGAAGCCTCTCCAAGATGTAAGGAGGTAGATTTGTAGTATTACAAGTATGTTTCAATTTATTAGCCTCATCATCATCCAAATAAGCAAGAGTGACTTTTAAGTTGGGATTGATGTTGATAAACTTAGGTAAGGGAGTACTATTAATGGTAAAAATGGCAAGGATGTGATATTGAGATTTTGGATTAATAATTTGAATTCTCCAAGGGTTAGGATCAGCTTCATGCTTATACCATTTGCCATTATGTAAGAATTTGATACATTATATACCATAAAAAGTGATGAATTTCATTCTATGAGTCTAAGGGTGACCAAAGAGAATATTATAAGATAGGGGTAAATCAAGGACCATAATTTTAGTTCAAACAATCTTAGGTCCGATTGTTAGGGGAAACCAAATACAACCAAGTGGATTTTGATTAGTTTTATCAAATCCATGACTGGTAAGGTGAGTTTTCTTGAGATGATCTTTTCTATAACCAAGTTATTGTATGAGCCACAAAGATGTCACATTAATACCCTAACTTTTTCAAATAAAACTTTATGGATAAGGGTAATATTAATGGCTATTTTAATGAATAGTGGTAAATCATCAACATGAAAAAGGATCTCATCATTAATCATGTCTTTTTCAATAAATTCAATATATGGTTTGGAAGAAGGACACATGATTTCAATAGTATGTACATTGGTAGGTTAAGGTTCAATAGAAAGTGGTTCTTCATCTATAAGAGACAGATATTTGATTTCTTATAATTATTGAATAAGGAACTTACAATGATAAGGGGAAGTAAGAACTAACTCAATGAGTGGAATATTGTAAGGCGTGGAGTTAAGTTCTTTGAGAAATTTCCAATGGGGTTTAGAAGAAGAACTAGTGTGAGTTTTAAAAGGTAACGTAGATTTTGAAGGAATGGAATTTTTCAAAGGTTTAGAAGAAGGAGGTGGTTCCTCATGGAATTCTAAATCTAAATTTTTGGTTGTTATAGACACCAAAATTATGTCATACACATGCATAACTCCTTGTGTCAAAACCCCTCTCGATCCCCTTTTAATAATTAGCCTTCCTAACCCATGTTTTCACCCCTCACACATTTAATTAATTTCAAAATATTTAATTACGTTAATTAAAAGTTACTTATGCCACCTCATCTAGCCACCTCATCCTAAGGCTAATTCTTACCCTCTGAGTCACCTCAAGACTTAGTCCCCTAATTCTAACTACCCATGACTTGTTATCACCCCTAACATAAATTTCTAACTACATTCTTCTTAACCTCATATTTCTACCATTTTATAATGGATAACACACTTGGAAAGAGAAGGAATAGAAAATAGGCTAAAAATAACCCTTTTACCTATTGTCATGGCACTGACGTTGGTCAACCCTCAACTGACATTGGTGGGATCATCGACATCAGTTACTTAAACCAAATTACAAGATAATATTGAGGTCTACAAAAATTTAAAAAATCAATCATTGTACACAGGCTTTGGCATTCAACTTTATACATCTAGGATTATCATTACTCTACACAAATCAGTCCAAATTAGGAATTGATATACTACATAGAGCTTGGATTCTTCTAAATTGATAGTGTGATCTAAGAATTTTACTCAAAAGAGGATGGTTAGTATGGTGTTAGTTCCAAAATGAAAACAAAATAAAACAAACACACTAATATCATAACATCTCTAGGCCTAGACACTAGGGAGAGATTAATTAACAAAAACAAATGACAAACACAACTAAAAAGTAAGGAATAAAATAGAATAACTCCTTCACCTTCCTTGGATGCTCCAAATGCCTTTGTGGTAGCGGCTTGATCAGCTTATGCTCATGAAGTCTTTGGCAATAGAAGCTTGGCTACATCTATCTCTCCTTGGAACCTTTGGCTTGTATCTTGGCTTCACTTGGAATCAATTTGGCATGGTAACACTAGTTTTTTGAAGCTTTTAGAACCAATTTGGCATTATAGCTTTGCATCCTCACGTCTTAGAAATGATGTTATGAGGCCTCCTATTTATAGATTTTTGGATTTGATTAGAATCAACCTCAACCATCCATCTCAAGATTGAGATGTGTGGTTGAGGATTAATTCAATTTTTGGAATTAATTTTTTAATTATCCTCATCATGACATTGAAAGAAGGGGAAATTAAGAGACATGGCGGGCATGAATCCTAATATTTGTGGCATTTATGGTCTAAGGATGTCTTCTCAATAAATGAGGTCACTTGATGATGCAGATATTCAATATTCATTTCCAAAACAAATTATTCAACAAGTTTCCATGGAATTCTTGATTAAGCCTTGATTTGGGTTAATTAGCTCTTAAGTATGGTTAAGCACTTTGTGCATAAATTACTCAAATTGATCATAATGCCTTGTTATTGGCCCTAAATTTGACTGGATTAGAATTGGGAGGTACTATCATATGCATTAGAACCATATTCCCATTTAGGATGTTACCAACAAAAAATAACAAAAGCACATATCTTGTGCATAATATTTAATAGAAAAGAGCAATCTAGAGCACATGGGTGCAAAATTGGCATTTTGACTCAGAATGATATGATCAAAATTAGTTGGTCCATAAATTGCATTGTCCCATTTAGGGATACCCTAGCCAAAATCAGCATTTGAAAATGTCAGTTTCACATAGTTTAGCATGTTTTAGTGTTTTTAGGCCAAAATGTGCATTTTGGGTAGAAATTGGCCAAAACCCTGATTGGAGGTTATCAATGGCTAGATTTAGGTGTCTATAATTTGCCCCTATTTGGGAAGGTATTGCAAGATATAAGCATAGTAATGTCTTCTCAAATAATAAAAAGGTCTTGTATGCCTATGACTACAATGATGATAAACTAACAATATGATGCCCCCTTGAGGGAATGGTTGGCACAAGCAGGCTCGGTGAATGGTCCCTTTCAAATAAAGAAGTGAAATGAGGGAACCAAAGAAAGTAAAGATGATGGGGTGAAAACATAATGATATTGAAAACATAGTCAAAATCATTGATAATACAAGTGGGATAGTGTATAATGGTTTTCCCAAAGGCAATTATAAACATTGTACCCTGATATTGGTAATGTGGTATGATAACACAATGATTTGCCCAAACGTGGTTATAATCAATGAGAAGATGAAGCTACCCTAGTTAGGATAGACAGAAAAGATAATAACATGCCCATGTATAGGTAGAAAAAGTAAAGTGGTGACAACACAATGATTTGCCCAAAGGCGGTTATAACCATTGAGAAATGCAGGTGGGGTGGTGTGCAATGATTTTCCCATAAATATTTATAATCATTGGACCCTATTTATGTCAAACATGATAAAATTGGTTGAGGATGATGACAACTTAACATAGAGGGTAATGATGAATTAGAATAACCTACTAGTAAGGAGATGTTCATTCGAACTAATAAAGATTGAAATTCTTTCATGTTTAATTACTCTGTTTGGGATATGATTAAGATGGGATTGGGATGTCATTGTTGAAGAGATGTTTCCATTGATGAATAAACTTGTTGAAGCTGAGGTTTGTTGTAGCATGTGTTAGTAGGCATCATGATATAACATCATGAGGACTTGGCCAAAATATGCATAAAGACCAACTTCCGTAATCCAATACTTGATAGAAAACAATACACCAATGATATAAACCATGATGACAATGTAAACATATGAATATGGATGGATTCAAGTATAAGTATGGGCAAGGAATCACCTAATGAACACACATAAAATGAATCAAGTCAATAGTGATTAAAGCAAACAAATAGGTAGACAAATAAATAAAAATAAGCAAAAATAAACTAACAAAGCAATATAAACCCTATGAACATTGCCCCTAGAAAATAGGTGAAAACCTAACAAACAAACAAAATGGGGGAATAGAAGAAAAGGGAGGGGTGACCGATGTGTCTCCATATGTACTAGACAAGTGGACGTTTCCTACATAGTTCTATGGATGTAATATCCAATAAAAAACTTTAGGTCAAATGTAGTTTTCCTAGGGAATGAGAAGAATGTGATAACTGATGGAAAAAAATAGAATGGATGTGATAGAAGAAATGGAATGGTCTAGAAAAATGGCAAGTGTGTGAGAGAAAAAGGCCAAAAATATGGGGAAACTAAATGATAAGTTATTTTATTGTAACTTAGTAAGGGTTCCCAGAATCCTTAAGGAAAAGAAGTGGTCAATGTTTTTGTTATTTTCTAATGATTTTTCAAATGTTTTTGGAATTATTTTGGAGGTATCTCAACTCGATCAATAATGATGAGACACAAAATGGTTTAAGCTCAAAAAATAGTGAGAGCATTCAAACTTAGGTTATTCACAAAATGACAAGTGTGTGGCTTAGGTTGCTCATAAAATGGTGAGAGCATGGCTTGGAGTGATCACAAAATGGTGAGAGTGTGGCTTAGGGTAATAGAAAAATGGTGAGAACATGGATTAGGGACATTGAGCTGACCTCAACAAGTATTGAGTGTTGCCTACATAGTCTCAGAGTAGGACCTCAAGTCACTATAGTTCCACCCTTATAGTGAAGGAATTCAACTAGTGCAATAGTTAATTCAAATAAAATAGGCATAGTTGGTAAAAAGACACTATATGGCATAGGAAGTAGCAAGTTGGTACATCAAGGAATAATGCTGCCCCTAGTTTGCCCATAGGTAGTTATAACTAAGATATAATGGCATAGATTAATGGTATTAATTTTCCCAAAGGTAGTTATAATTAGTAGTAATATTGATGGTAAGAAAGGCATAACAAATGAAGGATGCAACTACCAAAACTTATGTCACACTGTCCCAAAATATGATCTCTATTTGAAATAATTAAACCAACTAATGAAACTAATTAGATACCTCAATGATGAAATTGCATAATGAATGACAAAAACCAAGGTCAAATGGGCTAGGTTTTAGAAGACATTGGGTTAGTAGGTCAGAAATGGAAAGTGGATATAGTGAAGAGGATAGATAAGGATGGTATTTGTACAAAGAAGAATAGTTATAAAATGGTATAATTGAAACAGTCCTTATAGACAATACACCTTAGCATTCAAACATAGTACACTTGAGATGAATAATATTGATTGGATCTGGAAGTTTGTTGTCATCTTGTGTGGAAATCCTTTATGCACTTGATCCATAATCTAAAATGATGATGAAAGGTCCCATTTAGTTTGGTTTAAATTTCCCTTTATGTTTCTTCTCAGCTATGGTATTATTTTGGTTTTATTTAAGAATAAGATCACCCAGTTCAAATGTTTTATACTTAACACATTAATCATAGTGTTTTTTGAGTCAATTTTGATATTCTTGAAGATTGTTGAGTGAAACTATACATTTTTCATCAAGTATATCCAGTTCTTATAGGTGAGCTACTTGATAGTAATGATCATCTAGGACATGCTCAAAAGAGATGCATAGTGAAGGAGATTCAACCTCAATGGGAAGGATGGATTCAGTACCATAAACAAGTGAGTATGGAGTGGCTCTTGTGGGGGTATGATGATTGTTAAAGTATGCCTAAAGGACAAGCAATATCTATAGGTGCCAATCATGACTGACATCATTGACAATCTTTTTGAGGATGTTAATAATTGTTTCATTGGATGCCTTGGCTTGGCCATTACCTTAAGGGTAATATGCTATAGAAATTTTTTGTGTGATGTTATATTCAATACATAACTATTCTACATATTTATTCTTGAATGATCCTCCATTATCATATATAATGTCAGAGGGGATACTATAACGACAGATGAGATGGTTGAAGAGGAATTTGGAAATTTGTTTTCTAGTCACATAAGTGAGGGGTATAGATTCAACCCACTTAGTATAATATTTTGTGGTGGTAAGGATATGTTTATGTCCATCAGATGATGTGGGGTTAATCTTCCCAATGAGGTCAAGTCCCCATATAGAAAATGGACATAGTGTCAACATCAGTTTCAAAGTTTTTATTAGGGCATGAATCAAATTAGCATGTTGTTGACATTTGTCACAATTTTTTACATATGCAGTGGCATATACATCCATTAGGGCCAATAATAACCAGTATGCACGAGATTTTTGGATAGGACTTCCCCATTAGAATGAGCTCCACACACTCCATGAAATTCTCTATAATGATAGCATATACTCTACTAAAGTTAAATAATGAAGCAGAGTTCCATAAAAACTATGATGGTAAAGGGTGGATCCAAGTAAATTATAATGAGTGGAATGATGAATGAAGGCTTTGGTTTGTTTTCAAGAGATGTTAGGTGGTATAACTTGGTCATGAAGGTATTTATAGAGGTCTAAGTACCAAATAGAATTAGGACCAACAATATCACAAATCATGGCAATGGTTGAAGGTTTATGAGTTGGTGCTGACAAATTCTTGATGAGGAACTAATACTCTCTAGATTTATTTATTTATCAAATTAGAGAGCCAATAATAGCCATGGCATCTATAGTTCTATTACTAGCCCTCGGTATATGCTCAAACTGAATGTTGGAAATTTGTTGTTTAAGACTGTCGACCATGGCTTTATATGGAATTAACTTGTCATCTTTGGTTTGAAAATGATCTATGACATGATTGATGATTAACTAAGAATCACCATAAAATTGAAGATGAGATATACTCCAATGCACTGCTTTTCAAAGTCCTGTAACAAGTGCTTCATACTTAGCCATGTTGTTTGTACAAGGAAAGCTAATTCTGAATGATTGAGCGATTAGATCCCATTGTGGTGTAATAAAAAATAGGCCTACCCCTAATCCATGTGTAGTGAATGAACCATCAAAATATATTTTTTAGGGATACTCCTCAAGGGGTGTGTCAATGAAGGTCATGATATGTTCATCTAGAAATTAAAACGTGAGTGGCTGGGTGTCTATGAGAGGTGCTTTAGTAAGTTGATCTATAAGAACTCGTCCTTTGATTTCCTTATGGGTGATATAATGTATGTCAAAATCACTAAGAAGCATGAACCATTTATCCATTCTAACTTGCAAAGTTTTTTTAGATAGTAGATACTTGAGTAGATCTACCTTTGAAATGACCATGGTATTATTATTCAACATGTAATGGCATAGTTTTTGAGCTATGAAAACCATGGCTAGACAAGATTATTCAATAGGTGCATAGCTATGTTCATAATTAACCAAGGTACAACTTAGGTAGTACACAATATGCTCTTTTCCATTGTCATCATATTGAGCCAAGAGTGCCCCTAGAGCACGGGTAGTAGCCGATAGGTATAACAAGAATGGCTTTCCTAGCATATGAGGTAATAAAATAGATAGATTAACAAGATAGTCTTTGAGTTTTTGAAAAGATGTTTAGTAGTGATCATCCTATTAAAATGCAACTCCTTTCTTCAAAAGGTGTGTAAATGGATGGCACTTATATGCTAGTTGAGAGATGAAGCATCGAATTAATTGGATCTTACCTTGAAAACTATGGAGTTGCTTTAAATTGGTTGGTGGCAAAATCTTGGTTATAGAATTGAATTTAGCTTGATCAACTTAAATACCTCTATGAGACACAATGAAGCCAAGTAATTTGTCTAAAGTTACACTGAACACACATTTATTTAGATTTAGTTAAACTTTGTACTCTCATAGTCTTTCAAATATCTTATGGAGCACTGCTAGATGATTAGCTCTAGTTTTAGATTTTCTTAATATGTCATCAACATAGTCTTCAAAAATATCATGCTTCATATCATTAAATATGATAGGCATGGCCCTTTGATATGTAGCTCTAACATTCTCAAGACCAAATGACATCACCTGATAACAAAATGTTCCCCATGGAGTAGTGAACTCTATTTTATCTTGGTCTTTTGGTGTTATTCTGATCTAGTTGTATCCTAAAAATCCATCTATGAGTGAAATCATTTCATAATTATCCATGGAGTTGATGATCATGTCAATTTTAGGCAAGGGAAAATAATATTTGGGATAAGATTTATTGTTGTCTCAAAAATCAATACAAATTCTGATCCCTTCAAACTTTTTACTAATAGGTACCATATTAGAGATCCATTCTGAGTAGTCAATGGATCGGATACATCCTGCTTCTAAGAGTTTTTCCAACTCTTTCTTTACCAATACAATAATGTGAGGATGCATCTTATGTAGCTTTTGTTTTATTAGTTTGGCATTAGGATTAAACACAAGGTGGTGCATAACCAAGGTCGGGTCTAAACCAAGCATGTTAGAATAGGCCCATGCAAAAATATCCATAAACTCTCTCAATAGAGCTGCAAAGATGTCATATTCCTCCTCAGTGAGAGATTCTCCTAATTTTATTCATTTTAGGTCTGATGGAGTCTTGATATTTACCTCTATTGTATCTTCAACTAGAGGGTCAAACCATCTTCTAGGATAGTAGGTTGCGACTTGAACTATTATATTATGTCAGGGTACTCTATTAGGAATTTTTATTTAACTTCTCCTAGGCATGATGAATCTGAGTCTCCTAATGGGAGATCTAGCCATGTAATAAAAATAGTCAAAAATTCTTTAAGAATTTGATTAAATGATTGTTACTAATCTAAGCTAAACTGTAATGCATAGGCAAGTTTATCATTGTTGGTCTCCTAGTCTAAATTTGAAGAAGAATGAACACCCCCATCTAATGGCACTTGGAATATGTTTTCACCACTAAATTGAACTTTATCTTTACTTTTTACCTAATCAAAAAGCACCTCAAAGAGATTTTCACTTTGAGACCTCAATATTTTACTTATTTATTTTTAGCTAAGGGTGTTCATGCACTCTCCAAAATAGGTTGTAAGATCCAATATGATTGAGAATCTTGATTTATGATCTCCCAATGGAACATTGTCTCTAAGGCCTAAGAAATCACAAAATGCCTCATCATTTTATAACTCATTAATCAATATAATGGATTATTGTTAGTCCCAATCTATTAGTTGGGGATTATATAATGTAAATGGATTGCGATGAATGGATTGGGTAAGGTTACAAATGGAATTGTTATAAAACAAGCTGGTTTTAGCTAGGTCATCAAAGGTGAGGCTATGATCAGACTCTGTTACATTATCGACATCATCATCACTATTTGTTGGTGATGGATTTTGAATAAAATATGTGGGGTCACCCCCAGGAAGTTCAAATCTAAGTCTATAAGGTCTTTCATACTTAGTTATGGAAATTGGCTTGATGGTTCCTTGCTGATTCAGTCTGAGGCATCTTTCTTCATAATTGTGACACTCCATGATCCTATTGGGAATATGATACTTTGTATTTTTATAACAATCAGCTTGGTCATCATTATATAACCATGATTCATCCCCTTCAAGAGGGTCAAGTCCTAGGCTAGATGCTTGTACAAATGTGATAGGTCCCTTATCTTTGTTCTTTTATTACCAATGCATATATGGGATGACTTTAGGTCACCCAAAGGTTTTTGGATTCTAAGGAAGATTGGAAATATGAGATATATCATGGGTCACATATTCTCCTAGTCCATTATTTGAAATGGTGAAATGATTAAAAGCTTCAGGAGGTGGCAAGTGGAAAATGGAATCCAAGGTATTAGGATCTATGTAATTATCCGATGAAGGATCAATAAGTATAGATTTTTCTCTATCCTATTTAGAACTTAAATTCATACCATACTAATAATTATAGCTTTGAAACTTAGCCTCAAGATTCTTGTACTGCTAATATGGGTGTAAATCTCCTAGAATATTCACTTTCATCCATGAGTGGGGAAAATTGATACATTGGTGTAGTGTTGATGGGACTGCATGAATCTCATGTAACCAAGGCCTGCCTAGAAGTATATTGTATGATAACTTAAGCTCAAGCACATGGAAAAGTATATCATAGGTCAAAGGACCAATGATAACTGACAAACTAATGGTGCCTTATGATTCTCTTTCCCGATATCATAAGATTTGATGGTTATTATTTTTGGTTGGAGATCTACCATTGTGTACCCAAGAATCTTGATGAGCTTTAGAGACATTATGTTGAGGCTTGATCCATTATCAATAAGGACACATTTCAATTTATGCCACTTTATATAAACCTTGATGTATAATGGATTATTATGGAGAAGGCTATGGGGAGACATATCACTTTGGTTGAATGTGACTTGTTGGGCTAGAGCTATGTGTCTAACCAAAAATTGAAATTTATTAGGGGATATGTCACTAGCAATAGTATATTAGGTCAAAAAATCATTTAAGATGTTTTTGTGGATTATTGATGTTCATATAAAATCTAAGATATAAATTTGTGCTAGTGTCTTCTATAATTGTTCCACAATATCAAACTTCTTACCTTGGTTAGTAGTGAATGGTTTATTCCAAGGCTGAATGGTTGGTTGGATGACAGGGAAAGTTGTGGATGGTTATGAGCTTGGGATAGTAATATTTGACCTTTGGGTTGTGATTAAAAAATTGGGATTAAATACTAGACCATTATTACTAATTGATGTTAGAAATGGTGTGGTACCAGATAGGACAAGTCTTGGTTATCAGGGCACTTGCATGTGGTCACATGGTAAGAACAAGTTATTGATATATGGTCTAAAAGGGGAAGTCCTAGTTTTTTGGTTGGCCTGTATGTACTCCTAAGTCAAATAAGGATTATCTAATTGATTTGGTTGAATATTATTGTTTATCAATGGTCTAGGTTGATTATTACTTGGTCTAGGATTAATGGAGATGGTATTAATGCTACCCCTTGCAATATGACCTACAACCTTGTTGTAGTCATGTGTAATTGCATGGTAGGTTTGTTGATTGTTACCATTATGACCTTGATTTTGTCCATTGTTTTATCATTGTGTGTTCTACTATTGAATTTGTTGATTCTATTGGTTCAGCCTTTGATTTTGATATTATTGATTTTACTACTGCACTGGTCATTGTTATTGATGCTAATTGTTTTACTATTGTTGATTGTTATATCGAGGAAAGGGATTTTGATAGATCACAAGAGTTTGATTAGAAGTGGAAGCACCATTATCCAATTTTATCTACCCATTATCTAGCATATTTTTAATTAAATGGTTGATTTGGACACATCTTTATAGATTATGCCTTTGACCCGATGATAGTCACATAATTCATTTTCATGGTACCAATTAGGATAAGGAATGCCTTACAAATAATTCTTTGGTATGGGCCAGATAATTATATTATTATAAACAAGCTTGTGAAATATAAACTTAATAGGTTCTCCTAGGTCACTAAAGACATGACGTACAGGCACAATTTTCCTAGGAGGAGGGGTTTGCAATGGTAATGGTTGTATTTTTTGTGCAAGTTTTGGTTGTTGTGATTGCGGCATTAGTTAGAGAGGTTGATGGGTAGGATTAAGTTGAAAAGGTGGTGTAGATGATGTCTACATAGTTTGGACATGATGATATTTAGTTATTCAATTTCCCTTAACATTCCTATTGTGGTTAAATTGCTTCGGTCTTTCATGGTTATTGGCTTAAGTTGGTTGTGATGCTTGTGCTTGGATGGGATGTTGGTCATTTCCCTGATTGGTACCTTGATTTTGATTAATTTAATTAAGCTTTATGACTCCTTTATTTATGAACACTCTCTTGATCAACAAACCTATATCAATGACCTCCTTAAACGTATGTGCACATTATATTTCTAGATGATAGGCTATCTCACTATGCAAATTTATGGTAAACACAATGGCTAATTATTTATATAGAATATTGTGGGTGAAACAACTTGTAAGGGCTCTCAATCTCTATAAATAACTTGAAAAACTCTCTCCAAATTTTTGCTTTGCTTATGTTAGGTCTACTAATGAAATCTCATGCTTAAGATTATAGGAAAAGTGCTACACAAATTTATCAAAAAGATCATCCAAGTCTGTTACTAAATTCTTAGGCAACTTTAAAAACCACTCCAAGGCTTGTCCAACCAAGCACCTTAGAAGCAACAACAAAAGGTATATGTCGTTATATGCCATTGGTTGATATGCGATAAAGAATTTAGTCAAATGAGCCTTAGGGTCACCTTTCCCTTTGTATTTATCAAATTTTATTAGTTCTTATCCTAGAGGAAATGGTATCTACAAATACTCCATGTTGAATGGATAGGAACATAGATCATACAATTTGAACTTTTTAGTTTATTTACCAGCTTGAATGATAACAATTACATCCTTCATCTATTACAATTCTTGGGATAGGAAACTAGATGGAATATTGGTTTGAGGGAGAATTTAGGTTTGGATAGATGGTTGGGAGGTCACAAGTGGAACACTTTGACTAAGGTGTAATGGAGATACCTATTGGGGTATATTGGTTTGGTTAGGGAATGGATTAGGAATATGCATACATGGATTGGGATGTACTTGAAAATACACATTTGGCTACGTGATATTCTATTTTGGGTTGGTGATAAAGGTTTAATATAGGGGATTTTGTGGTTGGGATGGAGGGATATAATAATACTATGCTTGTTATGGTTAAAAAGGGACATGCTGTCAACTAATCAAACCTTGCTGCTGAGTGGGAACTTGTGGACCAAGATCCTATCTCTAGATTTATTGTATATTTTGAATTAATGGTTGTCTAGTAGGTACCTGAGAAACATGATGACCTCCTTGTTGCATGAATCCCTGTGAAGAAGTGAAAGTAGGTTGTAGATTTGACATCTATCATTGACCAATATTTGTACATTATTTATTAGTCATTGCTTGGTTTTAGATTAACATATTTGTCTATCGCTAAAGAGGTATGTTCATCATTACCTAGTGAGGTAGAACATTTATTGCCCCTAATTGAGGTGGTAATTTATTTGTCCTCTATTACATTGATAGACTAGACTCTGTCTACTATTGTGGAATACTACTCGTTACTTGTTGAGGAGGAGGATTCATTGCATTTTGTTGTTAAGGCATGACATAGGTTATTGTTTGACTACCTAATCCCATAGGTTTTACATTTGAGGAAGCAGTTGGTTGAGTACCACTTTGATCAGGATTGGATGCTATTTGCACACTATCTACTACATTTAGCTCATTATTATATGTAGAGGCTAAAGACACTTCTTTAATAATAGGCATATACATTAAGTTATCTATTGAAGTGGTTTTTACAAATGGGTTAGAACCTAGATTCTCTTGTCTAGTTAACTCTATCAACACTCCTATTAAAGGAACTAGGTTAATAAGAGGCTTACTTACCATGTTCATCTGATTGGAATCATGTGCTAGATTTAGGTATGTTTGATATACTATCTATATTTGGTTAAAGTGCTCTTCCATGATGTTTTTGGTTTGATTAGATATATTAATATCTTGGTATGTTTTTTAGACTAGAGCCATAAGATTTTTAGAAGAAGCCTATTGATCATAAATGATATTGTGGGGCCCTCTACTAGACTTGGTAAATTTCATTGGAGAATTCTGCTAGAAACTTAGCCCCTACCTTTATGGCTCTAACCAAAATTTCATCCTTGGTTTCTAACAAATGTTTCACAAACAAAAATAGATCATACATGGAAGATGTATTAGTAGAATATGACTGTTGAATAATTGGCTCATCCACCATGGGTATTGTAGCTAAGTATTGTGTGGTTTATTCTTGGTCCTATTATGTGTAAGGTGGTAAGTTAACCAAATAGTTAGCCAATGGATTTGGCTTTATGCCCATAATTGAGTATTATAAGAGGGATAAGAATCCATCTCATAAGAAATATTATCTACATAGGGGTCTTACACCATTTCTTCTTGTGTAACCACATTACTAATCCCTAGATTGTACATGAGTCCACTACGAGTGTAGGAATAATGTTGGGATCCATATTCAATGCTTTTACGATAAAAGATCAAAGATTCTACAAAATCTAAAAAGGATAATGTCTAAAATAGATGATGTTCCAACTTGGTCTAGATTTGTCAAAAGGATTAACAAGTTTATGCAAAGGTTTATGAAGAAACAAGCTAGAATAAAATATCTAACATTTCACTATTCACACCAAGATGAGTAATTAAATGGTTCAAAAATCAGAATGCCAAACTCTAAGGTCAAAGTGTTTCAAATCAGTCTAATCTAGGAATTTAAAAGTTTCTAGGTCTTTTGGCCAAATGCAGCGTCAAAAGCTAGGCTCAAACAAGGCATGTGCTAAGACTCTTGGCCAAATGACGTCAAAAGCTAGACTTTGAAATAGATGAAATTTTTAATCTAACAAATTTGAAACACTTGTAACAAACACTAGGAATTTGATTATTGGACATGAACTTGATCAACTAGGTATAAGGTATGAAACAAAAGGCACTTTAGCAATAGTTTATTTTCTCACAAAAAATAGTATAAAACTAGGTTATTTTGACAAATAAGCTAGACAAAGGTGATCAGTATAACTATTTTTAGACAAAAGATCACAAAAGTACACTCAGATTGGTTTGAAAATGTAGGAAAAAATTTGAAATGCTATGTAAGAAGGCATATGAAATAATATTCAAAATGTTTTGGGAAGCATAATGATGCTATACTACCCAAAAAGGTGTGATAAAAAGATTTGTTTCAAAAACTCTCTAAGGCAAAGATTATTTCCTATAATTTTGACAACATAACACTACCTTTCTTAACTCAAAATTTCATGGTGTATAGACTTAAAGTGCAAGTTTTTAGCACAAAATGGCTTAAGTCTATCAAGTGATGATAATGATTATTAGTCTTTAAATGGCCTTCAACCTAAATTAGAAATTAAACCTAAGTTCCCTCAAGTTTAGTGCAAATAGTGAACCCAATTAACACATTAGCCTTATGAAATTATAATGGTGTAATTCCAAATTTGGATTATAAGTGAAGGGATTTAAACAACATTGGTAAAGGTCTAGACTCAATTAGGTAGCATAACTACACCAAAGTGAATGATATGACTCTCAAGGTTTTGATGAACTTTTGATCAAGGTAAATTGATGATCTCACGCAGATAACACAATGGATTTTTGTTCAAAGGAAAATTTGGACTATGTGTTTGGTTTGGATTGTTTATTTACACCAAATTTTGACTCTAAAAAAGGCTTTAATCTAGGATAATACCAACTAATTAACCATTCGTAGATCCTAAACTAACAAGGTTGCTTAGTATTATTAGAGTCCATCAATATATGTCATTTGAGAGGATTTTAAGTGTTCATCTAAAAGTAAATGCATATTATATAGTAGGATTTTTACACCCCCCTTATGTCAAATGATAGTACTTAGAAATGGACCTTGAGGCACACCTTACACTAATAATACTTTCATGGAAAGTGTGGATTTGTGTAATATCTAACAGGTTTTCAAATGATCTAGGGGAATCGATTGCACAATGACTTTCATGCAAAATAATGCAAAAAAAAGCATGGATTTTGGGTCCATATCACTTGGGTTGTTGCAAAAAGGTCTAGTCATTTTTGCAACCACTACATCATGTTGTTCGTTTAGTGTAGTGTGATGTCTAAAGTGCCACTATGTCCCATGTACAACTCCAAAGGAGTGAAATGAAGTCAATGCCAAGAGATGAAACCTCGAGTCAAAGCTTCCCTAAAGAACTTATAGGAGGTGATGAAGTCCACCTCATAATCCAAGATGCATAAAAAAATAAATAAAGCATGAAAGTAGAAAGAATTTAGGGTCATTTTCAAGGTCACCCAAACCTTGACAAGTTTTTGGGGAGTGATTTAGATGACTTTATTTCTAAGCTTGGACTAGGCTATTTGCAATATGAATAGTAATTTTGATTTTAAAGGTTCCCTATAGGGGAAAAATGGAAGAGCATACACATGGCATCCCTCTTTTTACCAAACAAAATCTAAATTAGACAACTAATTGAACACAAAAAGCTTGGAAAGGTGAGTTCATTATAAGCTCAAATTCAAAAAAATTGGTGGTATTCATTTGACCCCTTGCTCTTAGTTGCAAGATTTGAAAACATTCACCAAAACATCTAAATTATTTATTAAACACAAAAACAAGGTTCTTAATTAATTTTTAAGCATGCAAAGGTGATTTAAACATGTTTTAAACAAATATAAAGCTTGGTCCTATAGCAAAATTATTAGCATGTCCTTTTGCTTTGAAACTATTTTTAGCTTGAAATAATGAACTTTGAAAAAGTAGCTCTTAGGTTTTTTTTTTTTTTTTTTGGAAAAACATAGTGATCAATGTCAGTTATTACCACTGACATTAATTACTCTGGTTAATCAAGATTTGACCAATGTCAGTTTTACTAATCGACATCGATTAAGCAGGTAACCAATGTCAGTATTTTTATCAACATTGGTTACTATGTAAAAACTGTGGCAAACAAAATTGGCAAAATAAATTTAGAAAATCAATTTTCAAGAGTTTTAAAGGCTCAAATAAATATTTTAGAGTTGTAAAATGATCTCCTTCAGGTGTAAGATGCATCTTGTCCCACTAGACTTACCATTATGTGATCTAGGAATTTGACTCAAGAGAGGATGGTTAGTATGGTGTTAGTTCCAAAATGAAAACAAAATGAAAGAAACACACTGATAGGATAACATCTCTAGGCTTAGACACTAGGGATATCTTAGTTAAAAAAAACAAATGACAAACATAACTAAATGGTAAGGAGTAAAACACAAGAATTCCTTCACCTTCCTTGGATGCTCCAAATGCCTTTGTAGTAGTGCCTTGATCAGCTTGTGCTCATGAAGTCTTTAGTACTTTGGCTTATATCTTAGCTTGACTTATAATCAATTTGGCATGGTAACACTAGTTTCTTGAAGCTTTTAGAACTAATTTGGCATTATAACTTTGCATCCTCAAGTGTTAAAAATGATGTTATGAGGCCTCCTATTTATAGATTTTTGGATTTGATTAGAATCAACCTCAACTATCCATCTCAAGATTGAGATGTGTGGTTGAGAATTAATTCAATTTTTGGAATTAAGTTTTTAATTATCCTCATCATGACATTGGAAGAAGGGGCAATTAAGAGACATGGAGGGCATGAATCCTAATATTTTTGGCATTTATGGTCTAAGGATGTCTTCCCAAGGAATGAGGTCACTTGATGATGTAGATATTCAATATTCATTTCCAAAATAAATTATTCAAAAAAATTCCATGGAATTATTGATTAGGCCTTAATTTGGGTTAATTATCTCTTAAGCATGATTAAGCACTTTGTGCACAAATTACTCAAATTGATCAAAATGCCTTGTTATTGGTCCTAAATTTAATTGGATTGGAATTGGAAAGCACTGTCAGATGCATTGGAACCATATTACCATTTAGGATGTTACCAAGAACAAATAACGAAGGCATGTATCTTGTGTAGAATATTTGATAGGAAAGAGTAGTCTAGAGTATGTGGGTGTAAAATTGGCATTTTGACTCAAAATGGTCTAATCAAAGTTAGTTGGCCCATAAATTGAATTTCCCCATTTAGGGATAACCTAGCTAAAATCAACACTTGAATATGTCAGTTTCACATCATTTAGCATGTTTTAGTGTTTTTAGGCCAAAATGTGCATTTTAGGTTGAAATTGGCTAAAACCGTGATTAGAGGTTATCAATGGCCAGATTTAGGTGTCTACATATAACACACGCTTGTCACGTATTGCTTAAAACATGCCTCATTAGATCCATCTATCTAGTACTCATGATTCATCCATTTCACCAGCTAAGTAAATCTATATGTTTTTTAACTCCTTAAAATAGTCATTTTACAATTACTTTATGTTATATTATTTATTGTTTTATGAACATCTATACTTTCTTTGTGAAGGAGTTGTAAGACTCCTTCAACTATTTCCATATACTTCAAACTTACCAACCTTTTTTCTAAACCCACCTGAGTCTTACCCACTCCCTTACAACTCTTCTCAACATCACAAACCTGACCAATATCTACCTCCCAACTCAAAAAAGTCTCTTGTAACCTCATGAGAACCTATTACCCATATTGACATTGATCACATAATTGAAATTGGTCATATCTTCTTATTGACATCAGTATCCTAAATGACATTGATGACTATGTATTTCTACTAACTTCTCTAAGCCTACCTAAACAACCTCCAAAAACACCACTAACTGACATTACCTATACTATGTCACTCTCTACTGCACTCAGACTACAATAATGGCATGAATATATCTCTCTTAATCTCTCTTTCATTTTGTCATTTATTACCATTTTATTTCAAAAAGTGGACTATCATCCCTAAGGAAGTTTGACACTTCTAGGAACAATCACATAGCTTGGTATCCCACTCATATATCTACTAATAAATATTTTTGGTGGTAGGGCTTTCTTATTTTCAGGTAGTTTGCTTTAGCCAAAGAGGAGTGCTCAACATCATCTGGATATGGTGTGTAACCAATCTAGGTTCTCTCTAATCTATAATCCCTACCCGTCATCTTTGTTTCTCCTTAAACATCAAATAAATTCAAAATTTAGTGAAACATTTTTTGCATGCCCGATGGGACCCTAGATTTTTTCCTTGGGTTCATTACTTGTTTTAAGAATTCATATAAGTGCATTATAGTGAAATTTTCATTCCTTTCACTTTCTCCCTCTATTTTTCCTCAAAAAAAATATTTAACATTTTATTTTCTATTTGAAGGCAATAAACTAAAATTTCTTCTTCCTTTCCACTCTTCTCTTTCTTTTGCCTCTAAAAGAAACTTATCATTTTTATTACAAGATAATATTAATCTCCTCTTTATCTCTTTCTTGTATGCACATTAGGATAGTGAAATTCATTCTCTTCTCCTATTTTATCATTTTTTTTCATTTGAATCAAAACACTTTAGATTTGGGTTTAAAACTTACTGCACTTCATTGTTTGCTTGATGCATATTAGCTCACCTAGTTAATTACAAGAATTATGAATGAATCGTAGTACACCCATGTTACACTACCAGATCACACTCATAAAAATAAACATCTAAACTCACTTGAGACAAGGCCCATCAATATTTCATTACTTGGTGGACCACCTTACCCTACTTGTCTATCCTACTTAGATTTCACCACCAAGTGGAGAACCCACTCCATTCTTTGACAGAGTATAAACTCTAGACAAGAGGTATGTTCTGGCTTAGCAGCTTGGCTTGGCTTCAGGTCCATGAAGTATGGGGATAAATCTCCTATAACAATCCATGTATTTGATCTAACATAAATTTCCTCTTGAGCACCAAAACTAACTTGAAATGAGCTCTAGATTGCTTTCTAGTACCTTCAGTAACCAAACTCTCATCTCACTATTTGATTAAGGAATAAACCAACATGAGACTAAAATTAGTCTCTAGGAGTTAATAATTAGTGGTTGTATGTTTTTTTTCTACTATTCTATTTGCCTTCTATATTTTTGAGTTGATAAGGATGTTTTTCCATTGATTTACAAAATTAACACTATTCATAATATTTAGGTTGTATAACTTGTTATATCAAATTTTTTGAGTGCTAATCCTCCTTATACAAACCTCTTGTATCCTATTTTTTCCTAGATTTTACCTCTAGTTTTCTAAAACATTGGATTTTTTGTCTCCTAGGACTCCACAGTGATCGACATCAATAGACTTTAACCTAATGACGTTAGTCAAGTGATCAATGTCAATGATTATGTAATTTGGTTATTTTTAATTTGCTAAAAATAACAAATGATAGAACAACATACCTAACCATACCCAAACCTAGTTTTTCCTCACTCTATAACTAATAAAAAGTTTTAAGACTATTTATACTTCTTCTTTCATGATATTGACATGAATCCAAGCCAAAAAATTTGTCGATTATGCAAGCTAATAACCACTTACACCTTCCCCTCTTGTTGTTAATTCTATCATGGAGCATACTTTAGATATAGAGCACAATCCCAGCCCCAAAAAAATTCCCATTATGTGTGAAGGAGATCAATATTTTGCTAGATTTCTTGATCGTAATATGGCAACCCTTCAACATTACCTTGCCATGAGCCAAACCCAAATTTTTTTGAGTGACCCGCTATATGGTATGCCAACTTCTTTGATGGAAAAAAATTAAATTTAAAATGTCTCAACTATGTTTCCCATGGTTACTCAAACCATCTCTTCAATAAGTAACCCAACCATAAACAATGTCCAAATTTTAGTATCACCAACTACCTAGTCCCACCTAACCCCTATCATGACTTCCCTACCTTCACAACCACAAGTAGTTCAGTCAAGTCTAAACCCATTTCAGAATTTGGTGGTACCCATCCCATATACTCTCACACCTATAATTACATGAGTTATGACTCAACCTTCACCCAATATAACCATGCCAACAACCCAACCTACAATAACAACATTCAACCAAAGCATTGTCTCTAACCTAACAAGGCAATCCCCTTTATTTTCGCCCCCCAGCCTATGACTCACTACCCCTATTTTTCATCAACATAAATAAAATAAGATATGTCATACACTACCTCTAATTCTTATCAAGCTCGCTATAGCTTAGGGGGTATCTCCCAAACCAATCCCCCTCTAGACCTCATTAGGATGCAATGGACAAGATGTCTAGTCTAGAGACATTTGTATCAAGTTCAAAGAATGTGTTATCTTATGATAAAATATGAAATGAGCCTATCCATCCTTCTATGCCTATTCACCCTTATCCAAGCCAATGGGAACTCCCTAATTTTACTCACTTCTAGAATAAAGAGGACTAAAAATAGCATTTATGAGCATTTAGAGATGCTTATTATTTAATAAGGCACGATGATGCATTATTACCTCACACCTTCCCTATGTCTATTTTAGGTGATGCCCTAGATTGGTATAGCTCTATAACTCAGCACTCCCTTTTCTCATTTACCCAACTTGCACAATTATTCCTAGACCATTTCTCTATCAATGTTTCTATTATGAACCTTTATTCTATTAAACAATTTGATGATGAGTCTATCACAAATTTTGTAACTCATTTGAGAGGCTTAATCAATCAACTCTCCTTCTCTTTATCCTAATATAATCTTATTTATCTCTTCTCAAGGGCATGTGCTAATCTCCATCCACACTATGAGTACAAAATTTTTGCACATTTGATGAAGCCTTTATAATGGCATGGAAACTTGAGATCTGGGCTATAAATGAAGAAAAAGTCAAGCTGTGTAGTAAGAATGCTAATTCCAAATCAAATGACTCCTCTTATTCTAAACCTTCTCCTTCTAACCAAAAATCTAAAGGCTCAACAAATGCAGTGGTCATTAAATCAAATTTTTCCATAACCACAAATTAACCTAATTCCTTAACCTCACAAAATCTAACCAAATAATTCCAACAATGGTACAAATAAAGATGATACACTCCCATTGGGGAATCATAAACTTATATTTTAGAAAATCTATTACAACAGGGAGCCATAATTCTTCCTCAAATCAAGCCTCCTATACAGTTTGAACCCTCCCATCTTATTCCTACTTGGTACAAGGAGGATGAGTTTTGTGGCTACCATCGAGTCAAAGGCCACAATTCTAATAACTGTAAAACATTCAAGAACATTGTTCAAGACATGATTGATAGGGGTGATCTCATCTTGGATAACCATAATGCACCTATTAATCAAAATATGGATGTGTTCAAATGGAATTTTCCTAACCAATCACCTAATAAAAATATTGTTCAAACCAAGGCTAATAACTCATGTGATCATAATATCCATATGGTCAATATGGTCTTTCCTTTACCTCCAATCCAACCTCTACCACAACAAGAGGCACTCATTTTACTTCGTCCTCCTTTATAATTAGTGGAGTTTGTTTTTCCCATCCTTCCTCCTCAGGTAGAACAGCCTACTTCACCTTTTTCACTCTAATGTGAGGAAGGACCTCATTTACCTCTCCTTTTTCCATAAGAGGAACCTGCATTGCCAGTTCTTTTTTCACCCATTTTACCTATCCTCTTACCACTTAAGCACCATGCCTTACCATTCCTCAACTACATGTTGAGGGGGACATCATTCCTATGCTATACTCTCTTTAGGAACCTACTTCACCTAGCTCTCCTCCATCAATGGAAGTTAATACCCCATCCACTCGTCCTTTGCACCTAGAGGAGCCAATGTTATCTACCCCTACAATAGGTAAGATACGTATTGTGCTTACTCTAATTCAACCAATTTTACCACTTATTTTACCTACGAAAGATCATATTTTACCTATAAGTTTCCCACATGTTAAGGGAGAAATTATGCCTATTCTCTACCCTCTTGAGGAGCCTTCTTTGCCTACCTCTCCCCCATCCCTGGAAGACCATGTTTCTTCTCCTATCTCTATTGAAAAAGACACTATTATGACTCTTTCTCATCTTTGGCCCAAGGTAGTAGAGGCCAAAAATTTACATCTTTCTCAATCACCTAAGCCTTCTAAAGAATTAATCATAAGTTCTATGTCAACTCCATCTAAACCCTTCTCACAGTTAGTGGAAAATCTATAATTTCTTGACTACACAAAGCTAGATCATGTGACATTTTGGGACCAACTTAAACTCCTTATCCTACATAGCAAGTCTCATCCTATATCACCAATCCTCTCACTATCCTTTACCCCAAGCTCTTTTAAAAATTTAGAGATTATTCACTAAAGTCACCAAAATTTTGTCCATCTACATCAGAACCCTCATCCTCACAGGCATCTACCACATTAAAGAAGATCAAGTCTTTAGGTGTTCACCTAGTCTTTAATCTAATTCATCCATAGGTGAAATTAGATCTAACTCTCCAACCACAAGTTAGAGTTCTATGGCTTGAAATAAGGAATAATGTTAAGCTTCCTAGATATTTTTGATCCTTCCCTCTTTCACCCTCAACTTTGCCTTCAATTTTGGGACCACATCCCTCTACTTTAGTTGGGGTATCACTGATCCAAGTGAAACAAAAGGCTAAGTTACCTCCACTACTACCTCTACCACTTAATAGGCCTTTCATATCTAAAATTATGACACTTACCACCAAGAAAGTGTTAGAAAAACATGTGGCTCCATTTCCACCTAAAAAGGTGTTATGCAAAATAACCCCTGTGACTCTTAAACCAAAGAAGGTGTCCACTGCCATTACACAAACAAGTGCTAGCCCACTCATAGGCTCTCATATTTTTTTCCTATGCTAGTTATTGCAATCCTCTATAGTAATCCTTCTTCCCATTAAGCTTTATAACCCTCTTAGACCAAATCCATCTTGATTTGATGATACATAAGTGTGTCTATATCATCATTCACCTAGACATGATACTGAGAGTTGTAAAGCTCTCACGACAGTCATTCAACAACACTTTGATATCCACACTCTTTTTTTTATACTCCCATTAACCTTCCTACTATTCTACCCCTAACATCCACAATGCCTCATACCATTCCACTTGAATTCAAACCCAAAGATGTTTTCATACCACCTTTGCCACCTCCTTCACCTATGTTTCAGATCAACACAATTAATGTGGCCATGTGATCACAAAATCAAAAGGATAAAGGTAAGGAAAAGTTCACTACCCCTTGGGCTCATCCCTTCTCAAAAGACACTCCTCAAAATCTCAATATTTCCATCTTGGGTGTCTCGAACCAACATCTTTAGAAGTTATTCAAAACTCGATGGTGAAACAACTTTACCAAACCCCTACGAAAATGTCCTTGTATGAGTTAATCCAAAACTCACCCCAACACCATCAATATTTGATTAGTTTCATACAAGTAGTTTAGGTATAAATTGATGATCCCCAGTCTCTTACCACTTTGGTCAGCTCTCTTAACACCATCTCCTTGATTTCTTTTAGTGATTTAGAAATACCACTTCAACACCATGAAGATCAAGATTCTAGCCTTTTTATCACTGCATATATTGATCAAACTCATCAAAAAAGTCATGATCAATTAAGTGTCTAGTATTAATGTTATATCCACCCATGCTTACAAATAGATAGTCCTTCCTAACAATTACATATCTCAAACTAACATGGTGCTCCACTCCTTTAGTGATACCACAACTACTACGATGGGAACTATTGTCTTACATATCCATGTGGGTCCCCACATAATTCCTAATTTCTTCTAAATCATAAAAGGAGAGTTCTAATATAACATACTACTTGGTTGACCTTGGATACATGATATGGCATGTGTGCCCTTGACTTTGCACTGCTACATCAAGTTTGAGCATAGTGGGCAAGTGCATGTTATTTTTGCTGACCTACCTCCTTTCAAAATATGCAATATGACTTATAGCCCCAATGATTTTATCATTACATTAAATACATCATGCCCTCCTTATTATACTTTTAAGGCTTCCACAATCTCCACTACCATGATTACACAGATATCGATAACACAAATTCTCAACAAAGACCCCATGGAGGAAACTTTCAAGCATTTATCACTTGAAGAATATCATTTGTTGACACTTGACATGTTCCATACTCCACAAGAGTATGAAAAGATTCATATGCACCCTAATTATGATCCCTGTATTGGGATGGTCATCATGTATGGTTCCCCTAACCTTCAAACTAATTTCACATATGGGGGAATTGATTGAGCTCCCACTATCAACAATCCATCCTCTTCACCACAACCATTTACCTATGACTTCTCTTTCCTGGGCAAGCCTAGTTTAACTCACACATATCTTTATAGGTGTGCCTAGAAAGGATTTAGTTTGGGTCATTATGGGTAGGGTTTTCATATGCCCATTGAATATCCCACCAAAAAAACCACTGAAAATGCCAAAACATGGCATGGAGTGGGTTTTGACAAACCAATTAAACTCACCAAAGATTTTCATATACCAATTATCGAAGAGATAGTCTCTCCTTCTCCATCCTCTCCTCCACCATCACCTACTGAATCAAAGATATCTATACCTCCTAAATTTTTTTCAATAAATTCCATCCATTTGGGTCTCCTCACCTATCATTGAGGTAAAGAAACAAGGTCCTTTCCTCTCATTCATCCTAAAATGATTGATGAAGACTCTCTCACTATCAACATTATCCAATGTCAAGATGATGATGCTATTCTCACATACATGGGTGTAGATGATTCCTATATCCAATGATCACTCCCATCTGAAACACAAGCTATGTTAAATGAATCAACCATTGACATCAATTTGCCCTCTCATGATAACCCCTATGTCCTTAAGATTGACCAATCTTTGGATTCCTCTGAGCAAGCTAATTATACCACATTTCTTAATGACCATAGTAAAGCCTTTGCTTGGTCTTATAATGACATGCCTGGTATCAACCCCTCTATCATCACCCACAACATTGTCACTAACCAAGATGCTAAACTTGTTAAGTAGAATCTTTACAAAATGCATCCTTGTATTTCTATCCTTGTCAAAGAAGAGCTCTAGTACCTCCTTTTTGTTAACTTTATTCAACCCATCAACTCCCCATAATGGGTTTCCAATAGTGTTCCTATCAAAAAAGTAAGAGGGGGAATCTACATCTGCACTAACTACAATGACCTAAACCTCACTTGTTTAAAGGATGACTTCCCTTTGCCAAGTATCAACTAACTTATTGATCTAACAACTGGCTATGAGATGTTATCACTTATGGATGGGTTCTCAGGTTACAACCAAATCTTGGTTACTCCTGAGGATCAACATAGGACAACTTTCATTACCTCATGGGGGGATTTTGTTATTAAGTCATTCCCTTTGGTCTAAATAACGTTGGTACCACCTACCAATGTGTCATGACTTACATCTTCCATGATCTCTTACACAAAATTATGGAAGACTATGTGGATGACTTACTCAAAAAGTCTAAACTTCACCCAGATCATTTGATGATTCTCAAAATCATATTCACTCATCTCCTCTAATATAATGTTTGACTAAGCCCAAAGAAATGCATCTTTGGTGTCCTTTTTGATAAGATCATAAGCTTTATCATTTCTCTCTATGGTATTGAAGTTAACCCTACTAAAGTTCAATCAATATTAGACATGCCTCCACCTACTAATATCAAACAACTCCACAACCTACAAGGTAAGCTTCAATCAATCTATTGCTTCATCTCCCAATTTTTAGATTATTTCCAACCCTTTCACCATCTCCTCAAAAAATATGTCTCCTTCCATTGGAATATAGATTACCAAGAATCCTTTGATGCACTTAAATGATATGTCCTTTCCCCATCAATTCTTATTCCACCTAAGGAAAACCAACCTTTCTACATTTACATATCTATAATAGACCATTCTATAGGTGTTATGATTGCATATTGGGATGATCACCATCGAGAACAAGCAGTTTACTACATAAGCTACACACTTATTGATTATGAAACTAGATATACCCACACTAAAAAGCTTTGTCTCACATTGGTCTTTACAGCTTCCAAGCTCCATCATTACCTCTTAAATCACAAAACCTACATCATCATCCATATTGATCCCCTCAAATATATGCATTTCAAGCCATATCATAACCAACGTGTAGCTTGGTGGTTTATGCTCCTTGATGAATTTGACTTAGAATTTATTTAACAAAAGTCTATCAAGGGACAAATGATGGCTGACCAGTTAGCTACCACCCCTTTACCTAAAAACCAACCTTCAAACCTCAAATTACCTAAGTAATCTATCACAACACTCTCCATTGATGACATATCTTATCAAATGATGATGTTCTTTGATGGGTCTAAATGTCAACAAGGTGGGGGTGTGGGGGTCATCCTCATCCCTTTTGATGGTGAACCTATGCCTTTTTCATTTAAACTAGATTTTGAATGTACTAAAAATATGGTTGAATATGAAGCTTTGATCTTAGGGATTTAAATGGCATTTTCTTGGGTGTCAAATCAATAACCATTTTTAGTGACTCCCAACTAGTGGTTAATTAGATTAATGGTTCCTACCTATGTAAAAACAAAATTTTGCAATGATATAAATATTGTGTAGATACGTTGTTAGAATCATTCAACTCCTACCTCTTGCAAACTATTCCTAAATCTATAAACAAATTTGTTCACACAATGGCTTCTCTTGCTTCACACATACCCTCTTCACCCTCTTCCTCAAAAATCTATGTCACTGTACATCACTTAACATTTCCCTCCTACATATCAACTAACATCCTTTTTATAGGCAACGCAACACACAACCCACATGGCTTATGGTATAATCAACTCATAGATTACCTTTCCTTTTCTATTACCCCTCCTAACTTTTCCAATAATGGGAGATGTGCCTTCATGAAATGTGCCACTCATTACACTATGTTAGGGGGACTTCTCTACAAGCAAGGTTTCAATGGTCTCATCCTTAGATGCCTCACTAGTACTAAGATCCCCTTTGCCATTAAGGAAGTCCACGATGGGATTTATGGTGGACATTTCAATGGTAGCATAGTTTCCAAACATATCCTTCAACTTGGATACTATTGCCTAACAATCCATCAAGACTATAGTGATTACATTCAATGTTACATCAACTGTCAATAACATGCTAACCTCCTTCACATTCTAAGCCATGCCTTACAAGTCACCAAATACTTCTGTCCCTTTTCCCAATGGGATTTGGATCAAATAAGTGAGATTAACCCTCATTCATCTCTCTGTCACCATTATATCATTATTTCTATTGAATACTTCACCAAGTGGATCGAGGCCATTCCTCTAATCTCCACTAAGGTTGACAAAATTATTGACTTTATAAACCATCACATCATCTATCATTTTGGTGTCCCCCATAAAATTATAATAGACAATGACAAATATTTCAAAAACAAGACTATCCAAAATCTTTGTGACACTTTTAGAATAAAATTAAGCTTCTCATCACCATACTATCCATAAGAAAATGGATAGGTAGAAGCTTCTAACAAAATCTTAACCAAAATACTTATGAAGGTAGTTAATGATATTGACAAGGATTGGCACATACACATTCCCTTTGCTTTATGGGCTTACCACACTAGCATTCAAACCCATACGGGTGCTACACCTTTTTTCTTAGTCTATGGGACAAAAGCTATTTTTCCTCTTGAGGTCTAGATTCTTTCTCTTTATATCTCTCTACAAAACATACTTACTAATGATTAGTTTCACCAATAATGTTTGGCTCAACCTGAGTTGCTTGATGAATGCTATCTCATAGCCCTCAACCACCTCTAAATCTATCAAGAGCATATCAAACCTGCTTACAACAAAAACCTCTAGGAGTGAGTTTTCAATATTAGAGATCTCATATTAAAGGAAAAACAACATGTGACAAACATGGAGAAAAAAATAGGGTAAGTTTACTCCTAATTGGCTTGGACCCTACATCATAACTCACAAGTATGGATCAAGAACTTATAGCTTATCTTCTCTTGAAGGAAGGCCAGAACCTAAGCCTTTAAATGCTTTGCAACTATGACCATTCTTTTGTTAATAAAGTGATACTATACTTCATGTTTAACTTGAACTCATCCCTTGAGTAACCCTATTACTTTCATCTCCCTTCTCATCTCCCTTCCTCTTAACCCTTATTCCTACATACTTAGTTAACCTACTAGGTGCTATGGTTTTTCCCTCAAAGTGCAAA